>MU826350.1:7029970-7049196 GCA_029204205.1 Desmophyllum pertusum
CGCAGCATTCCTTTGTAAACATTCCTTCGTATGACCTTTTTTTGTAACAATTGCTTTGAATAACTGAACAATTGATATGGCATTGTGCGATTGTTTCGCTCCATGACCAGTGGGTCCAAGTGTCAATGCTTAAAAAGAAGATTTGGCATATTATGTGAGCTATTATGGAGAGAACTTGCGTACTACGTTTGTTTTTAAATGTTTTTGATTTCCGTAGGTGTATTTCTTTGACTAACTGCAGCGAACAGGGTCGCGTTTGGTTGAACACACATTGTTGAAGCTTTTTTGAGAAAACCGCCTGGTCTATTTAGAGTCCGCTTCGCACAATTCATATTGTTTGAGGTTGTACTCATCGTTATTGACGTTTTCCTGAAATAAACGATAATAAATAATTATAGTTGCTGAAAAAGGGATATATGGTTAAAATTAAGATATCTTACTAAGAAGGACGGATCTAAGTTTTTTTTTTCTAGTTAGTAATGTTTATGTGGGAGCTGATATTTGCTTGGGCTAGGCTTCAGGTGAAGCGCGCAGAGTTTTTTTGCAAAATCCTTCCGGCACAAGGCTTGCAATTTATTAAAGGAGGATGAAACAGTATAAAAATCGTGGAGCAATTGATAACTGAGAGATGATAAATGAAATTTCTACAGGTAAAAAAACTTGATATTCGTTAAGCGCTTTGGGTTGCGATAGACTCATTTAGTCACACGCGCGAGGGGTGAACGTCAGAAGAAGAAAGTGTTATTGCTGAGGGACCAAATAATTTTGTTATGACTAGGCGCGAATTTTACAACTCTTTGAAAATCTTCCAGAGGCTTCAGTTGTTGAAAGTGCTGATGTGCAATTTTATTTTTAGATTCTGTTATGTCAGCGCGATGCTGCTGTGTAAACAAAGATATTACATGTTTAATTAATATCGTTTTAAAACTGTATGACGACAATCAGAAGAGTATGAGTGATGAGTGATTTGAGAATTTTGTTATGTCAGCATGAATGCTGCGAATGCTGTTGTGACAAAGATCAAAGCCGCGTAACTGGATTGCAGAAAAAAATTAATTCACCGCCGCTTTCGGGAGTCTGGCGTTGGACATCGTGACAAAATGATATTTTCAAAACGAAGAATGATTTTAATCATGAAAAGATCTTCTAAAATTATAGACGAACTTATCTGCTTGGTTTGTGAGAAATATCGAGACCATATAAATCTTGGTATGTAGACGAAGATAAGATCATCTCATTTGAGCACAGTTTCCGTTGTTTTAGAAACAGTGGGGGATTGTATTCAAATTAGCTTGTGTTTTCAAGTCTTGTTAGTTGTACTGATCAAAATGAATGAGGTAGATAAAACTGAACAGAGTTTGTTAGTCGGCGAGCTAGTTTACGAGAGCTAGTGTTGCTAAAAGTGACCTGAGAAATTTGTTACGTTAAACGTGAATCGTGTAGTGTACTGTAATTACCCTCTCCAGTTAGCTATGATATGAGCAGAGTCACGTTCACGCGCGAGGAGCGAGCCCGGTGTGTGGGGGGGGGGGGGGGCGGTACTCCAAAACATTTGGTTAGGGTGTGCCGCTGGGCTATAAAACCCCTTACCCTGCACCAGACTACAAAACGCCTAATTTTGCGACCCTGTTCCACACTAAATGTTAAAAAGATACCCCGGCAGTTCCAGACGATTTTTTCTAACCAAAAAGGCTAACTAGTAAGCAGCAGTTGTAAAGCTCTTCCTACGCGTTTCGATTCGTCTGCCTAACATAATCCAGAGTAACAATTAACGATACTTGTGCCAACTTCTAGGACTGATACCCTGTTCCAGACCAAGAATTGTGTTGTTATGACCCTGTTCCAGACCAAACTGCTTAAAAACCATAAACCTGTCCAGCGGCACGTCCTATATAGCGTATATAAGAGAGTGCCCCCCCCCCCCCCCCTCGGAGCGAAGCTCGAGAAGAAAAGCGACACAGCATGACTGCGTAGCTGGCGATTTTTGTTGGCGCGCGATGGCAAAAGACGCGCGTGCCGAAGCCATGAACGAAACACGAGAGCAAACTACGCGCTCGTGGCCGCCGAAACTGCGCAGCTATGGCAGGCTGAAATGTCTGTTTAGGTAGGATTGGAAACGATAGACTTGAAGCATTTACAGTTGTTATAGTACCCTAGGTGAAAAGGTTTTTTCCTCTGTCAAACTGAGGCGGTGAGTCACGACGACGGCAAAACCGGAGTAAAACAAAATCGCTTTGTTTGCTGTCCTTTATCTTCGTGAAGGAAAAAATATCCTCAGACACCCTGTTGTAGTGGTGTACCAAGTCTACACATCTAAGTAGTAGTTTTAGTTAGGCATTTCTGTGAAATGTAATTACTTTTTCAGCCCGCTTTGAATTGAGGTTGATCGTTCACAGCTTCAGTTCAGTTGAAAGACTGTGTGATGCAACTGTACTTATGAGTGATTCAAACAGAATCACTACATGGTGGAGTCACTTGTTAGTGTCGAGCGTTTTGCTGTTGTGCATGAGTCGAGGAAAGATAAGACGGAAAATACAGATACATGTTGATCTTGGGTTGAAAACAAACAGTGACGTTAGACTATGGTGTTGACATAAGATAACAGAATTGCGGTTTCTTTGTAAAGGATGTAAGTCATTAAGTTGCGTCTTATTGATAAGAAGATAAAATTTAAGTTGTACCAGTCCAAATGGCTGTTCTGTGAGCTTCTGTGACTATTTGCTGCCATGTGAGGGAGTCTGAAACACCGAGCAGTTCTAATCTGTATAAGTGTATAGTGGGGGAAAATCGAGATTTTCTTTTACCAGCAATGCATCTTTTTGCGTGACATTATAGCAGAAAGCAAGATGAGAACTGTTTCTTTGATGGATTCTTGTGTAATAATTCGTCGTCTATTTCTAATATGTCAATAATTTTGCGGCGTGTAATTGGTCGGGTTATTACACAATTACAGAGATAAAGGCAAATAACTTTGACAGTTTGGCAGGGTTTTTTTTTCGGTTTCTCAGGTTTCTTACTTTCGTGAAGTCAAATCCCTTTGTTTTGACTGTGATTGAAACGCCTCCGTATTAAGCAACGTCTAATGACTACAATAAAAGGCCAAGGAAGTGAAACTTTTGTGCTACGGCCTGTCACGCAGGCTACTTTTGTGTGAGCACAGTGAGAAGAGAACGTTTAGGTCTACAAGGGTCAAACACCGGAAGACAGTTGTCAAACAGGTCATGACAAATGAGAATATACAGTGCACAGATAAGCGAGGTTAACTTTGTATGAGAGCGGAAAGTGTCCGTTGTCCGTTATTAAGGGCTAATGTAAGATTAAAATATATGAGCTTTTCGTCGGGACAAACAAAAACTGTCCGTAATAAGCCGCGGGTGTCCATATTAAGCGGGTGTGGCAAAAGGGGAGGGGATTGCGTGTACTAACTTTCGAGTGCCTCCCGAGCCGTAATCTCGCCAAAAAAAAGTCTTAACAGCCCGGAATGACAAAATAAACAGCACACATGACTCAATTTACATATATTTTACACTCTATTTGAATAATACAGATCAAGTTGACTCTTAAATCTAAACTTGTGAACCAAATCTCAACCGTCACAGTAAGTCTGTAGCCCGGGGGATACTCCAAAAAAAAAATTGGGTGGGGGTGTGCCGCTGGGCTATAAAAACCCTTACCCTGTACCAGAGCACAAAACGCTAATTTTGCGACGCCTGTTCCAGACTAAATGTTGAAAAAAGATACCCTGTTCCAGAGGATTTTTAACGACTTTTTTTCTAACCCAAAAGGCTAAACTATAAATCAGCACTGCTAACGTGTGCTTGTAAAGCTTCTTTAATACTCCTGCGCGTTTCGTTTCGTCTGACTAACGTAGACTTCGTCTACCCTATTCCAGAGTATAAATTACTGATCTTCGTGCCAACTTCTGGGAAACTGATACCCTGTTCCAGACCAAAAAAATGCCTTTTGGTATACCCTGTTCCAGAGCAAAATGCTCAAAAAACCATACCCTGTCCAGCGGCACGTACCTATATAGCGTATATAAGGGAGTACCCCCCCCCCTCGGGGGTCTGTAGTTCGTGACCTGAATAATGTAAACACTGACCACTCAAACATAGGATGGTCTGCCTGTGGTATAAACATAAACATTTCTTGCACTTTTTAAATTCACAATGGATTTTTGACAAACAAGAAACTTTATGTGACATGTAATTTACAATTTACGGACAAGGTATCTATCGATTGACAGGATTTTGCTGGGGCCTTTCTATTTCGCTCTTCTGTGACTTCTAGCCTATGAATAGGCTCCGTGAAAGCGAGCCGCACGAAGCCTGGGAGAGAAGGAGAGAGAGGGCCCCTTTCTCTCTCTCCCAGTCTTCGCGCGGCTCGCTTTTCCTTTCACCCCATCGCGAGCCTATTCATAGTGACGGTCTGGCTCTGTTCGGTCCATTTTATCCAACCACACATTTGACACACATGCTGAGCCCTTTTGCAGTTCATTATTGGGGTACCCAGTCTTCTCTCATTTTGATAGAGCCTGGAGATTGAAATATCGGATGAGGGTTTTAGGTCGAATTTATCGTTAACGTTAAATTCAGCTTATAGAATCTCAAGATCTGGTCCAAAATTAAATGTGTCACCCAGCAAATCTACAAATGGCGGACCTTCGATGTTATCTTCGTTGATTCAGGCTTCATTTCCAGTTAGCGAATTATAGCTTTTAATTCACTTTCTTTTCAGCCATCCGCGGTCCACGGACGCACCTGTCGCCAGCCCTCGCCCTACGGGCCAGATTATTTTAGTGTGGTTAGCCAAAGCAAGAGATGTTGCCTTAGGGGTATGGGTTATCAAATGCAATACGCCAAAGAAAAAAATAACAAAACCAACAAAGTTGCTGCACTATCCTCAACGGCGACAACTCAGAGAACGAAGTCTTGACCTATATTATCAATTGAGAGGTCTTGTGAGAGTTGAGTCATGCACGTGGCAAACATGTAGCGGGTTTGCGGGACGAATTCAAATTCAAAGTTTGTGGTTGTTTTATGTAATTGTTCATGCATTATTACATTTACGTGTATCTAAAACTATTATAGCAACAACCTGTAGTTTGTTTATAATTCACGGAAATCAAACAATAATGTCGTCAATTCACTATTCGCATCTTATATTTTTCGCGTGACAACTTGTTATGTAAATAAACAGCCAGGAAATACTTGCAATTAAAAGACTAAAGACTAGTAGACTAGTAACCAATTACCCAGGTGTTCTCCTCCCGCTTACTCGATTTGGCACGAAATGACTTCCTGAGATAGGAAGAGCCGGCACATAAACCCGTTCCCAGGCTCCCAGGTGAACGTACGTTAGGAACTAAGCTGAAGGAATTACCAGGTTTAGTTTTAATTTAAATCAAATTGCTTTTCATGAAAAAGAAATGTGACTCTTTCAATCTTTCGGTTCCTATTAACGATCGCGCGAATTTGTGTATGCATTCGCAATGTTTAACGCCTGAGAAAAATAATTAACTTTCACACGAGATTTATTTCACACACGTAATTTTTAATTAAATATTAAATATGTAACTTCAGAAACTACGAATCTTGGGAAATATTTGCCAAATAAAAATGTTTACATTAAAATAACCGTCACACATATGTATATACAGTGGATTGGGCTGTCATTTCTCTCATCACAAGAAACTAATAACTAAATATTAAGTAAACTAACCTCAATTTCCAAAGTTTTCAGTATTGATTTCAGTGAAGACTAATCCTTTTAAAATAGCAAAGCGTCTAGCCCAAATACAGTTGTAAACAACTCCATCTTCCGTTCATCCGTATTCCTATTTCCCATCGTAATCATTCAATTGCGAGACTGCATCTTATGTTTTAGTATCGACTTGTTAATTTTTCACGGCATTTCCGAGAATCCACCTTACTGATTGAAATCACGAGAGTCCCTAACCCATTCCGTTTACTCGGCTCATGGGCTACATGTATGCGCATTCTCTGAGTAAAAGTTGCAGTAGCCATGAGCACGCGTCGCGGGCCTATTTTTTTTATCAAGCTACGTTAGATTTCGCCAGGGTCATCCTTTGCCTAAATGATATTTTATGAATATTGTCCTGTTAAATAATTGTCATTTTGTGTGAAATACATATCTTTTCCGTATATTTTCTGAGAAAAACAGAAACTTGCTGAGAAATGCAGATTTATAAATAAGGACGATTACGTCATGGGGTCACATGAGTCACGTCTAACTGTGACTTGAAGAGATTTCGCAACGTCTGTGATAAACCAGGGTCGCCGTTAGGTCAAATTTCATATCAAGCTATTACTTTTGATTTGAACATGAATACTCTGCTGTTTATTTAGTGTGAAATACATTACTTTTTCGTGTTGGTGCAGCAATTCACTTCCTTGTATGCAGAAGATTTATAAATAACAACCATTACGTTACAATATCACATTTTGACTCACGCAATTTGTCGAACTGTGACTAGAACAGCTGCGAATGATGATGGTGCAACGCGGAACGTCTGCGATTGATGGTTCAACACCGATTCGTGTTTTTCCTCTTATTCAACTTTGGCTTTATATTGAGGAATGATCTTCAAAGACTGCTCAGAGGCAAGAAAATTGACAGTAGGCACTATACGCAAACATCAGACTTCAGCGTGACTGTGACTAATCTGATAGATTTCAAGCAAGAAAGCAGGTAAAACGGCTTGCTTGCTTGATAAAAAAAGCCCGGTTTATATTTTCTTCGAAAATTCTTGTCTTTAGCTTGGGCGACCTGTGGTTTAAAAAGATCGGCCAACGAACACTTCGTGCTCAACAGGGCTTGTACGTTCCAGAGATTGCTTTCTTGACATAAAATTTCCACTTTGAAGTAGTCTACATCAGTGCTGAAACTTTCTTTGCGTTCATTTCTCAAAGTAATGCCGTCATTTCAAGGAAAATGTATCAAAATAAGCCAGCTTGACGTACGCGACACGTTCTCAACGCCATGTTTGTTTACTCTTTGTCACGTGTTATTTCACTAGTTCCCAGTCTTCCACAACTACGTCTTTTTGTATTGCCGGCTTTTTATGAATTTTTTCCCCCACAAATAAGGCATACCTACGGAAGCCGATAAGGGACAATCCAAATATATTTTCCAAATCCGTAAAATATTTTTCAAATCCCTAAAATTATTTTAAATCGCAAAGTTTTTTTCAAAATCACTGTTGAAGAGTTTGCCAAATCTAAAAAAATTATTACAAATCCTAATAAGATTGTTAAATCCAAAAATAACTTTTTACAAATCCGAAATTAGTTTGCAATCCAAGAATCGTCGTCAAATCCAGAAAAATATTTTGGAAATCGGAAAAAATAAACTTTAAAACAAGGAACGGGGAATGGAAGAACGGGGAACGGGGAACGGGGAATGGGAACGGGGAATTTTTTAGAGCAAGATGTACTCGTGAGAGTAAAACCATATACAGTAGAATCCCGATCTCTAGAAAAAAATCGGGGGAGTTTGAAATATGGGAGGTAAAATTACAGTGAAAACGACTATTGGTTCGAGTTAGCGAGGTTTTGGAAATCAAGGGTTCGAGAAATCGGGATTCCACTGTTGTGGCAAGACTGGCGTCAGAACAAAGTGGTCAGTACTACGAATATCGAGACGAGATCAGATAAAAGACAGAACACTCAATTGAATTGATGCAAGAAACAGGAAGAAATTAGCAAAGTATAATATCTCTTCTCCAAATGCAATAGCCTCTTGGAAGCTACAGTACTCTCTGACGAAATTGGACCAAGAAAAATATTATATCCGTGATCAAAACAAAGCAAAGCATCGGAATTACGGGAGGAGGGCGAAAGCCTGGCGTACAGACCGGAAACCAACATGACCTCGCTAGAGGGAAGAGCCTGAGCACAGTCGAAGGCTTGAAAGTCGTCCTCATAATACAACATATACTTCAAATTAATATTGCCCGTTAGTAGTATATATAAGGGGGGTACTGGCTCACTTCCCCACGCCCGGTGGGCCCCCCAGCCATTGCTCAGCCACATTGCTGTACGCCCCGGCGTACGCGAACTTGGCCCAGTAAGCTAAGCGGCCCCGGCGTACATGGCCTCCTGCTACCCGGGCCCCAGCCCTCCCCGGCCCGGCGTACATGGCCCGCGCTGCCCTTCCCCCATGGCTGGCCCACCCCCTCGCCGGCCCACACCCCAGGCCCCAGCCCCTGCCCTGCTGCCCGAATACCCATTTAGAGAAACGTGGGCCATGGGGTATATCCGCCCGGCAACAAGGCGACTATGGATGACCTCATAGAAGAGATGCCTGTAGAGTATTAAGAGCTCGAGTCCCCAGCGCTACCCACCCGTGGCCCCAGCAGTGAGCCCCTATCCACTCCAGGGGGACAATCCGCGTGTGATATTACCGAAGCAATCAAAGCTAAAATCCGTGAGCGCGTTGCCATGGGATAGAAAGCAATAAATGCACATCTACGGGCCGCCCCTGTATATGCATGGCGGGAGCGAATCGTCCGTGCATATGCATGTACATTGTGCCCCATCGGCCTGGAGTGTGGGCCTGGAGTGTGCCTGGGGCGGCAAATGTGTTGAGCGCTACTATAGGGTAGGCGCTTGGCACGACGTTGAAAACTTTGCCCTCTGTGACGAGGAGTACGTGGTCCCCGCGACTTGCGCACTTTGGCGAGGATGAGTGAGTGAGTGAGTGAGTGAGTGAGTGAGTGAGTGAGTGAGAGATCGATGCCCAGCTCAGGCCAGCGGGAACCGTGGCTACTTGGAGACCCCAGGCCAGCAAGAACTGCGGCCACTTGGAGGTCCCAGGCCTCCGCCCCACCCCAGGGTCTACTGGCGTTAGCGCCCGCCGGAGCTAGGCATGGCAGGTGTGTCTTATGTCCCACTTTTTGTGTTTGCGTGGTTCCGCGGTCCAGTAGGTTCGAGAAAACGTCGCTGCGATCGTGTTGTTCTACACGCCCTCTTCGAAAGACATGAAGGCTATATTCGAAAGTTACGCTGGAGAGCTTTCCGCGACTGCCCAGTGGGGAAAGAACTCCTATCAAACTAGAAGTACTCTCGCCTTGTGTTCAGCCTCCGGTACACTTCCTATTAGACTAGACTATTAGTATGACATCCTATTAGACTCTTGCTGTTTCACCTGAGACAGCAGCCATGTCAAATGCGCACCAACTGTTAGAAGACACGCTCTTCGAAGGCGGGAAAACAGCCCCTGCTGGAACGGCAGCCGCTGGTCCCCGCTACCACCGGCCGGGACGGCTACAGCTATCGGAAACAACATCTTTGAAGCAGCGGCTACCGGAATAGCCTGCGAATACAGCCGCCTTCCATCGCGCTCCGCTTGCAGCGCGATGGAATTGAAGGCGACTGTATTCGCAGGCCACCACCGGAACGGCGCCGGACGATCCCAGAGAGCAGTTGGTTATCCTGGTTGCCACAGGCAAAGCGAAAGAATTCATCGACGTCCGCCGCTTAACCCACGGCGATGTCCAACGCTTGATCGAGGAAGTGGTGAAAAAGTACTATAAGAGGTACCAAGCTGCTCTCGCCAGTCGGGTAACAGAGACTCTCGTCAATAACTTCCTCAAACTCGTCTGCAAAGCAGTGGCTATAGCCGTTCCAATCGACAGCGATAAGTCTCTTCACAAGGACCTGAAAGAAGACTACATCATTCAAAGAAGTTGTGCTCTGCTGCTGGCTTGCTCTCTCTCAAGTTCGGGCGGCTAATAGCCGTAGCTAGTGGCTAACCACGTTGTTCCCGCAGACCTAGCTGACCCCACAGCTTGAAAAGCTGCTACTTGTGAAGTTGATAGCAGCGGGGCAAGTTCTTGAGCAAGTGCTTCAGCAATTAAAAATATAAAAGCCATAATCCACCTGTAAGCCGCGGCCGGCTCTGTGGTGTTGGAGTAAAATCTGCTAAATTCACGCTATTCACGCTTCCTGTTTCTTGCATCAATTCAATTGAGTGTTCTGTCTTTTATCTGATCTCGTCTCGATATTCGTAGTACTGACCACTTTGTTCTGACGCCAGTCTTGCCACAACAGTGGAATCCCGATTTCTCGAACCCTTGATTTCCAAAACCTCGCTAACTCGAACCAATAGTCGTTTTCACTGTAATTTTACCTCCCATATTTCAAACTCCCCCGATTTTTTTCTAGAGATCGGGATTCTACTGTATATGGTTTTACTCTCACGAGTACATCTTGCTCTAAAAAATTCCCCGTTCCCATTCCCCGTTCCCCGTTCCTTGTTTTAAAGTTTATTTTTTCCGATTTCCAAAATATTTTTCTGGATTTGACGACGATTCTTGGATTGCAAACTAATTTTCGGATTTGTAAAAAGTTATTTTTGGATTTAACAATCTTATTAGGATTTGTAATAATTTTTTAGATTTGGCAAACTCTTCAACAGTGATTTGCAAAAAACATTGCGATTTAAAATAATTTTACGGATTTGAAAAATATTTTACGGATTTGGAAAATATATTTGGATTGTCCCTTATCGGCTTCCGTACATACCGGTATACCAGAAGGAAGGAAAGAAAGAATAAAGAATAAAGAAAGAAAGAAAGATTTGATCATGTACTGAGGCAGTTCAGTTTGATGATTACCTGATTTAAAAAAAAAAAAAAAAAAAAGAGACACTTTTTAATATCACTTTTATAGAAGAATTGTGAAAGATAATGATTGAAGCAAATAAAGACAAACTAATAATATATACATATATGTTTAAAAAAAATTATTGGTTTTCTGTTTGAGAATTAAGGTAAATCTACGTTTTATATCTTGACTTTGAGTCTCAGGAATGCAGGAAATAGCATTTTAGAGGGTAAAATCGACAAAAAATTTCCGTGGAAGCATGCCCCCAGACCCCCCTAGGAGCTCACGCCTATGGCGCTTGTACCACGACAGTGTCGTGGGAAAATCCTGCCCCCTGGCCTTCCCAAAATCCTAGGGAGAACACTGAGGAGCATCTTAAATTGAGATGGTTTCTCATCTTAAATAAATTTTAAGATGATTTTTGAAATTGATAAGATACTTCCATCTTAACTAAGTTGCAATGCATCTTAAATTAAGATAATTAACTGCCAATCACATACCTAGTTCGTGATTGGTTACTTTCGATCCAAAATTACGTTGCGTAGCGTTCTTCATTTCAGTTCAAGAGTGAATAGGCTGTTTATTCGCGCTTCTCCGAGTGTTTTAAACTCAAGTCTGACTAGAATATCATTCTGTTTGGCAATTTTTTGTGTGGTATCGGTTATAAAGATGTAACCTTCAAAGTTGACAGGAGTTTGGGCTGCAAGAAAACGTCTGGAGCTGCAAGTGAGATCATTTATAGTTTCAAACCTGAGACCGCATGGAACTAACGAACATTCAACCGAAGCAGCGGATTAAACACAACGCAAGCAGTGGATAAAACAGCTAAGACGTAAATGTTTTTCATTTATCTTTGTCTCTGTGTATTTTTTCGTTGGATTTATTAGTGTAATAAAGTGTTTTTCCTGATATTTGTAGTGTTTGCGTTACTTTGTACAAGTACTCCGTAAAAACTAAAATCTTAAATTAAGACGTTTTTTCTGGTTCTGAGGTAAGACGACTCTTTTATCTTAATGTAAGTTTCTTACATCTTACATTAAGATACATTTTCGTCTTAATTAAGATGTTTTAACTCTTAAATTAAGATGAAAAAGTATCTTACCTCAGAACTTCCAATTTAAGACGTTTGAAAACTTAATTTAAGATGTTAAACATCTTAGTTGGGTTTGACGGGTTATTTGAAAAATTAACGGTCATCAAAATGGCGTCAATGCGATAACGACACTAATGTACCGACTTGTACTTGTACAAAGTAACGCAAACACTACAAATATCAGGAAAAAACACTTTATTACACTAATAAATCCAACGAAAAAATACACAGAGACAAAGATAAATGAAAACATTTACGTCTTAGCTGTTTTATCCACTGCGAGGCGGGAAACAATTCCAAGATGGCTTCTCACAGGGCCCTCGTTGAGAGACTATCAAGTCTTGTTGATGGACTTAGAGAACAAAATAGAGCGGAAAGTCAAAGGGATAATCATGGAGACATTAATGAGTCATTGTCGAGATTATTTCCGAGCACGAGGAGAAATCCTGGTCCGTCATCTGCAACAAAACAACGGTGCTCCACTTATTATCTTTTATGGCAGGCAACTGAAGCGGTTTTAGTCGATTTGGACTTTGGATAAGGCTGTCGTCGGCGATTACTTCTCTTCGGCTTCGCTTCTTCGCTCCACTGATTGAAAGTGGAGCACCGTTGTTTGTTGCAAATGATGGACCAGGATTTCTCCTCGTGCCAGGTTCCAGATTTGTTGTATTGCGCAACAAGTTTTATATTTTGCAATAAGTTTTATACTGTTTATAACAAGTTTTATATTGCGCAACAAGTTTTACATTTTGCAGCAAGTTTTATATTTTGCAATAAGTTTTATACCGTTTACAACAAGTTTTACATTGCGCAATAAGTTTTATATTGTGCAAGAAGTTTTATATTTTGCAACAAGTTTTATATTGAGCAACAAGTTTTTATATTTTTGCCACAAGTTATATACATAAACCAAGAAGTTATATTTAAAAAGTAATAAGTTTTATATATTTCAAGTAAAGTCTTATAAATGACAAAGAAGTATTTTTGAAACAAACGGCATTCCAGTCCTGCATGCATGATAACCAACAAAGAAGCCCACATGGGACTTTGTAATCTCGTACCCAGATCTTCTCAACCCTCGGGAGAGCGAGAACATCTGGGTACGAGATTAGGTAGAATGAGCATATTTTAAAAATGTCCGAAGGCTTCTGGCTGTTGGAAAGAAAATATCTACTGACGCGTTTGTATAGCCCCCCCCCCCCCCCCCCCCCCCCCCCCCACTCAAAAAAGTGCTGCGCGGGCCCTGCCTATAGGAGTGTTCACTGTTGATCAACATTACGTCAAATTTGTTTTGTTATTCAAATTTGCCAACCATTAAACAAAAGAACTCTTTGTTTCAACAGCCAATAGTTCTCTGGTTGGCACATTAATAACAATAGGTGACGTAACGAGAAACATCGCTATTCGGGCAATTAGTTATTTATCCTTTGCCATGCCACCTGTAATATATTTGGAGCCTCTACACTTCGGTTTTATGAAAATCTTGCTTGAATATCGCTTTACACTTTATGCCAAAGTTCGTAGTCTTTGGGGCCTCTGTCCTTGTCGTACGTGTACTCCAAAGCAGTTTTCGTATTATTCGGATAACTGCCCATCCTTCCCTCTGGAGGTTGTACTTTTGGCAAAAACTGCTCCTCTGCTGTGGTTGGGTAGTGAAAATAATCCACTTTTTGATCAAACAAAGTTCCACTTTGGTCCCTGTACTGTTGTCGATGTTGAAATACAATGTCGTCGATTTGAGCGCGGTCTCTCTCCCGGTCGGGAATTCGGTTAATGAGGTGATGCCGTGGTTTATTCAAAACTGCTTCCCTTCGCTGGCACCGAGTCCCTAGCACACGATCTGGTTTATCAGAGAAGCTTGTAGGTCGATAAGGAGAGCCAAGCGTGTTTAAATTCTTCCTCAGGGTTTGTTCAGCTATGTACGAGCGGCGGTAATCTTGAAACCATTTTTCTCTGCCTTCGCCATATCGTTGGTCGCCACCGTATGTCATAAAATGTGGTGTATAATATCTATTTGCGGGCATATTGATAGGATCAATGTATGTTTCTCTGTTCCATGTAGAGAACCTTGGAACCTTGTGGTTTGCCATCTTTGAAGCCAGTATCGAGAGCTGTCGCTAAGTGACGTCTTTGGTGATTACTGCATCCCCTGGGTACCCCCGTAAGATCACAGGTACCCTAAACGAGTATGAATCAACAGATTTCAATATGGCTTCCGAGTGGCTCGTAGCAGCAAAGATGGGCGAACTACTTGCTTCTGACAGGTTCGATAAAGATTCCATCACAGAGAAGGACCTAAGTTTATCACAAGCGTTCTGTTTGTTGTGGCAAAATCAAGATACAGGCGATGTAGCGGGAAGACAGAGCCCCAACGCTATGACAGACACAGCAAGCGCTGCAGTGTTGTTAGATCTGTATGTGTTGGAAAAAATTGATTTGGAAAAGGAAATAAAACAATGGATGGACAAGAAGAGACAAGTTATTATGGTGAAAGTAGGTACTCCGTAAAAACTAAAATCTTAAATTAAGATATTCAGCATCTTACATAAGTACACATAAGATAGACACCATCTTAAACTCAGACTAAGATCATCTTATTTTAAGATAATAACCCCTTAAGTAAGGCAACGACATTTTAACTTAAGACGAGCACCCTCTTAGTTCTTTATAAGATGTAAATCCGTCTTAATTTAAGATTTGAAATGTGTCTTAAAATAAGACGTATTGATTTTATAGTAAGACGCTTCCCTCTTATATAAGAGAAAGACTTCTTACTTTAGATTGGGGATTCTTAATTTTCTTATTTTAGACGAGGAGCATCTTAAATTGAGATAGTTTCTCATCTTAAATAAATTTTAAGATGATTTTGAAATTGATAAGATACTTCCATCTTAACTAAGTTGCAATGCATCTTAATTAAGATAATTAACTGCCAATCACATACCTAGTTCGTGATTGGTTACTTTCGATCCAAAATTACGTTGCGTAGCGTTGTGTTCTTCATTTTCAGTTCAAGAGTGAATAGGCTGCATGTTTATTCGCGCTTCTCCGGTTTTAAACTCAAGTCTGACTAGAATATCATTCTGTTTGCAATTTTTTGTGTGGTATCGGTTATAACGATGTAACCTTCAAAGTTGACAGGAGTTTGGGCTGCAAGAAAACGTCTGGAGCTGCAACTGAGATCATTTATAGTTTCAAACCTGAGACCGCATGGAACTAACGAACATTCAACCGAAGCAGTGGATTAAACACAACGCAAGCAGTGGATAAAACAGCTAAGACGTAAATGTTTTCATTTATCTTTGTCTCTGTGTATTTTTTCGTTGGATTTATTAGTGTAATAAAGTGTTTTTCCTGATATTTGTAGTGTTTGCGTTACTTTGTACAAGTACAAGTCGGTACATTAGTGTCGTTATCGCATTGACGCCATTTTGATGACCGTTAATTTTTCAAATAACCCGTCAAACCCAACTAAGATGTTTAACATCTTAAATTAAGTTTTCAAACGTCTTAAATTGGAAGTTCTGAGGTAAGATACTTTTTCATCTTAATTTAAGAGTTAAAACATCTTAATTAAGACGAAAATGTATCTTAATGTAAGATGTAAGAAACTTACATTAAGATAAAAGAGTCGTCTTACCTCAGAACCAGAAAAAACGTCTTAATTTAAGATTTTAGTTTTTTACGGAGTATACCGTATTTATGGCAAGGGCTTACTTCTACATGCATTTATGTTATACCTGCCAACTTTTCCTAAGTCGACTGCGTGTGATTTTCGTACCATATTACCCGAATTTCCGAAAAATTTCCGACGACTTCCGAACATTGCCGAAGATGTTCCGACGACTTCCGAACATTGCCGAAGATTCCCGAAGATGTTCCGATGATTTCCGAAGGCTGCCGAATGTCATGGTGCGAAGCTAAAAATCTCGGCGCCATCTTGCCAAGATCACGCTTATCTCAAACGCGACATTTAGCGCCGTTCATTGGACTATTTTGGGTGGAAATTGAATCCAATTTTTCACGTTAATGGTTAATGAACAAGTAGTCCGGAATTGTGAGTCAGGCGTGTGAAATTGTCATGTATGCGTGTGATCGATGTTTTTGATCCGGAGGCGTGTGACACACGCATAATGCGTGTGAGTTGGCAGGTATATTATGTACGTACAGAAATCACACCACGTCTAGCAGAAAATTTGTGAGTGTTCGATTTTCGAACCCAATCAAACAATCTCTTTATAAAATCAGTCAAAATATGAACTTACCAGATGTAAAATTCAGAATATTACCCCCGAAAATAATCTCCCCCAAAAAATATATTTAAGGAATAAAACCCCTGTTCCTACCTATGTCTGTTATGGTATTACCCTAAAATTCCGGCAAGTGACATGGTGTTGAAACAGCGACATAGAGACATAGAGGCCGTTGACAAAACCTGGATCGGACCGGATCGGACCGGATTCACAAAACCCGGACCGGATCGGATCGGATTGACAAAACCAGGATCGGATCGGACCGGATTAACAAAACCCGGATCGGATATTGGATGCCTCAATTCCCGCCAAAATGATCACGTGACATCTCGAGCTCAAGATTTGTATTCAGTACAGAAGCAACGCATTAAAATATGAAGTATATAGTTTAATATTTTACTTTACCGGTGAAATATTTCCTGGATAAATGCAAGTTATGACTAGGGGCACGAGAATGGATACCGCATCAGTTTGTTTGCTTCGCTCTTAAAGCCAAGCAGAAAGACACACACAAAGCGAACATAAGAAGAAGGGAGTCTGTATATTGGCTTGTCGCAGCTCATTTCGTTCACACTGTTCTACGTGTGCTTCCGTTTGCGCTTGCTTCACAGATGTGAACCAGGCTTAAGTGAATGAACAACAACAAATTTTAACTACCAGGTAATAAAAGTATACAACAAGTTAATTAAGACCTGGCTGAACATGTGCTTTAGCGAGCTCTTCAGATTTAATCGGGTTTTATCTGAATATCCCAATTTGCTTAAATTCACTAGTTTTTTTACGTTTAATAAGCAATTTTACTGTTTCACAAAGTGTTTGTTTGCTCAGCGTAAAATGAAGCAAAGGGAATATCGTTTATCTGGCTCACCTCAGGGTGGCGGCTAGCTCGGGCCAGGAACCTGAACACTTCCTTTTCGCCTCCGACAAAAACAATTCAAGCGAAATAATTATAAAACTACTGGAAGACGAGTTCCGAATTAAGAATAACACTTTCTATTCTTGTGGGCCAATTCCAAACTCATCTAGTTGCTCGTGTGCAGGCAAGAGGCGAGAATAATCTGTTGCTGTTATCACTACAGATGTACATCTGTAACTGGATCGAAGTCGGCATTTTTCAGCTTTATACATTCTTCTCTTAGGTGGTAATGCGTTGGTCCATAATGCACTTGGAGCTTACCACCTTTCATAAATGATTTGTAGTCTTTGGTTGCGGAAATTAAACAGTATAAAAACCGTGCAGTAAGATCTACTACTAACCTCTCTGTACGCCTTTTGAGCTTGAGATGCCATGTGATCATTTTGGCGGGAATTGAGGCATCTGATATCCGATCCGGGTTTTGTTAATCCGGTCCGATCTGATCCAGGTTTTGTCAATCCGATCCGATCCGGTCCGGGTTTTGTCAATCCGGTCCGATCCGGTCTGATCCAGGTTTTGTTTTGTCAACGGCCGACATAGAGTGGGATGTTACAAATCGATCGAAATCGATCATCGAAAACCTAATCGATTAATCGATATTACTCAATATTATTCGATACTGATCAATTGATTAGTCAAAATAATCGATAAATATCGATAATCACACGATTTGGGATCGGATTATCGATTTTGATCGATTACTAGAGTGAAACCAATTCATTCGCATCTCGGAATGAAAAAGCCGATCCGAAATCAAACGAAGAATATTGTTCCCGAGCATAACCTGTATTGTGCCTTGGGTGAATTATTAAAGGTGAATTCAATTCAACCAAATTTCAAACCTTGTTCTACATACGCAAATATACTTGTTTTCTGGCTGATATGTGGTTCACGGAAGCCAGAGTTTGCGTAAGTGATTAACGGCAGGTCACATGATTAGGCCATATACTACGATCTTCAACCCCTTCAACCTCGTTCCCTGGGTCTTTCCGGCATTGAAATCCAAGATGGCGGACACGGCGAGGAGTTGTACAATCTTTTTCTAACTACAGTAATCAATATTTTCGATAGAAATTGATAGAAATCAATTTTTAATAACAAAAATCGATCGAAATCGATAATCACAAAAACTTTTGCTATCGATTTTTATCGATTTTCAATATTAATCAATTAAGACGATTTCCGCTGGACGTTCAAGCAAAAAGTGCAAAAAATTAAGTTACCCCAAAAATACTCATAGCACGGTAACATTTTGAATACAGTTAAGAAGAAATTATCGATAAATTAGCTCCCAAGCTGACCCCGGGAGAGAAGTCATTACATATTTTAATTAAAAAGACGCTTTGTGTCAGTTCAAAACAAAATGGCGTGCGTTTTTATCATTTTTACGAGGTTCAACATTAATTTTCTTTAGAGTGCTTGAGAATTTAATTGCGGGGTCACTTGGAGAAGTGAATTAAAGTGATATGTTTCAAATAGTATTCAAAATGTTACCGTGCTATGAGTAGTTTTTTAGTAATTAATTTTTGCACTTACTGCTCGAACGTTGGGCGGAATCCGTCTTAATTAGTATCGAAAATTATCGATTTTTATCGAGTATTGAAATTATCGATTTGTAACGTCCTGCATAAAGGAAATGAAATGATGACAAATGACAAGACTTTAAATAGAGAGATTAAGCACTACGTTCTACTGCAAACGGCAAATGGCAGCTTGCACTCAATTTTCTTTACTTTTCCTCCAATCATTAAATAAATCCATCAGAAAAATCGAAAATAATTCACACGTTCACGATAAACACGAATTAACTACTCACTTTGACGTACACACGGCAAACGCCAGACAGCAAAAGTGGGATTTTTGCCGTTTGCGGGAAAAACAAATGTGATGCTTATGCACTTATCAGCGGCCATCCTGGGGCATTTGCATAATGACATAAACAAATCCCCCCTACCCAAAAGCAATATTTTTCCACAAAAAGCTACCATTGCCCCTACTCCCCAGGATGGCCGCTGATAAGTCCATTAAAGGGGCTATGTCACGCTATTTTCAACAATTCTGTTACACGCACACTAAACTTAAAATATATTGAAACCACAAAATAATGGTTTCAAACCATAGAAAAGCATAAAAGAAATACTAGGAAGCTGCAATGAAGTGCGGATGGTCAAAATTGGACAAGATTGAAACGGATTGTGAAAAGGTTAACTTGAAAAACAACGGCCAGTCGTTTTTCAAGTTAAGTACATTAAAATTTTGTATGAAACAAGTGGTAGATAATGCTTAGAAATCATCTGTGTTTGTTATGTAAGTGAGATTCCATCTTTGAATTAATA
>MU826350.1:7055474-7066417 GCA_029204205.1 Desmophyllum pertusum
ACATTTGTGCCAAGTTTTGAGCCAAATCGGTGATTTGAGCTTTATCACCCCTGCCTGCAGGCTGGTTCTCTCATGGACACCACTCTTAAGAACTTACATTATAGGCCATGCTTGGATGTCACATTTTTGGGGTTCACCTAGCCTTTAACTCATTGCCAACACGGCTTACCAGGATTTTTTAACTCCAGTTACGATGACCGAAAAAATTTGCCAAAAATTTGTCCCTTGACCGCTTCGCGTGATTTTTTTAGGCTGGCGATGGACTAGGCTCTAGCCCAGTCCCCTAGCAAGTTTGAACAGGTACATTCTATTGTAAGTTACACAACGTATTTTCCCGTAAAGTGATTTTTCAATTTTAAAATGGCGTCTCGTGCGACCGGAACTGGCGATACTTGGCGAAATTTTTTAGCAAGAGTTTTGGACGAGGAAAGTGATCCAGGAGGTGGATACCAAGCAGTGAGCGAAATTGAATTGCATCTGCTGCTCGCAAAATCGAGGCGAAGAACCAAGATAAGTGTTACGCAATATATGTCCATCGATCGATTCGAATGAACACAAATGCAACTGAAATGATATTTTGATTCGCTTTTTACAATTTGAAAACCTTGTTTGATGCTTTGAATACATGTTAAGATTCATATTTCAGTTATAGGGAGAGGAGAAAACGTTCTTATGCTAATGACAGAGATACAATTTCGATGTGAGATTGTTGACACAATGTTTGGGGTCAAATCCCTTTCTGGAAATTATCATAAATTAAATTTATTGTCGACACCCACCCACAACCTAAAAAATACTAATTTATTCTATACTTACAATTTTTCAGCCCCAAATTTCCTTTAGGGATACGTTTAGCCCAAATTATAATAATTAACAAGGAACATTTTTTTGCTCTTCTAACTCTACTTTTCCTTTATAAACAAAGTCATCATCTTTGAAATATAAGTTTGGTTTTTTTTTTGTCCCCAAATTTTTGCGGCTCGGATAGCATATGGCGGCTGAATTAATATTATCAATTATGCTAGATGTTATAAGGGAGTTATTAGTGTTTAAGTTTAATAGTTAATAATTAATATAATTAACATCATTATGGGTTTCTTTGGACAATCGGGAAATAATTTTTTTTTTTTTTTTTTTCCTGTGAAAAAGTTTCTGAAAGTTATTTACTTACCCTTATCAAAAGAGATATAGCTTTCCACACAATTGTAAAATAGACTGTTGAGGGAAAATAAAATAAACAAAAACAATTAGTTTATCCAAATCTCACATTTTTCTTTTTGCAGGCCAAGGTTGGAAAGAGTTAAGAAGAGGCCCTTCTTTGCCGACACGGTAGTCTCCTTACGTTGAGGCATTGCAATGCAAATCATATTTGGATCGTCCACGCCCCGAATTGCCTTTGGAGAACAGCATGCTTTGCTTTGCAGAGAGAATTGAGTTTCTTTTAGTTTTCATTTTTGTGAGAGGAGAACCACCACAACAGCATTGCGAGAGAAGCATTGCATGACGATCCAAAGAAGTACTAAACGGCTTGCTTCTGCATTCCCTGGCATTTTTTTTGCACTGGAGGAGACTACTGGGGACGAGTTAAAGTTGCCAATGTGAGAAGGAGAGGAAAGGGCCTGGCAGAAGAATGAAGGGCTGGGTCTGAGGGAAAAGGGGAAAGGAACAAGGGGGGAAAAAAAATGAGCGAACGGAAGGAACGACGTGGGCGAAAATCAAGGAGATGGCGGCTCTCTCTTCTCTTCTGTCTGTTTGTGTCTAGTGTTATCAAATATGATCGTGTGTAGTTGTTGTTTGTAGAGGCAAGGAGGTACTAAGCAGGTACATTTCTTGTATCTCTTTTCGCCATAAAAGTAAATTTGGTTGTTGATTAGTTTAGGCTTAGTATTAGTCCGCAGGGTCATTAGTCCGAGTGAAAGTACAAGTAAAGTAGTCCATAGGGTATAGGTCAGAGGAGTCCCGGAGTTGGGGGAGTTGGGGTCAGTGCGGTAACGTCCGAGGAGCGGGGGGGGGGGGTCAGGGGGGTGGGTCGGGGTCAGTGTTTTCAACTCTCCCACACAGAAACCAATTACCCTACAGTTGCACTCTGGCACTAACACTGAGCAGAGAAACGAACAACAAACCTCATTGTACATCTCACATGACCGAAGGGAACACATTCACCCATCGTATAGACACATCTAATTTCAACCTAAGTTTACAAAATTAATGTTGTACTACTGCAAATATGCGAAAACAAATGCAAAACTGGGGTATGGGAATTGATAAGTACAGTATAGTACTTCATTTACTAACTTACTTGTGAATTTCAGTTAGGGAAAGCTGGCTTGCAAAAAAAACAGTAAAATATTTTATTTAATTGTACAGGTAACATATAATAATGGCATATATATATTTATTTTCTATTTGTTTTAAAATTCATGTACATCTGCACAGTATTGTGCCAAAAGTAATGCAAAAAACGATTTTCATACGAACTATCCCACCTTGTACCTTTCGATCGCCACAGTTGGGGGCGGGTGGTGACATTTGTTAAAATGATAATTCATCGAGATATTGCCGCTACCTCGGTGATATCTCGACAGAGATATCATTCTAGCTAAAATTAACAGCAACAATACTTCGCCTGAGCCAAATGAGATTTCATAGATCTAGCGATAATCACTGTAACGAATATTTTCCAGAGTCAAATGAAACACGGGAAAAACATACACCATTGATAAAATGGATAAAAAAACAAACGTATTGTAAACAGCTTCGTAAACATGTAATAAACGCTTTTTTCATACAAAAATCCAAATGTAAGACACAGTTCAAATGGTTTAGGAAATGTTTATAAACGGATAGGTCACACTAAAACATGCACAATCATGTATCAAATAAATGCAAAAATTTAAAAAATTATTCTAAATCTTAGATTTTACCTTGCCAGAAACTTGGTTGTACAGGTATGTCAACCATGACACTTCTGGCCGGCGACCCACTCTACAGGACAGAGTCAAAATGATGGAATACATCAGTTTATTTCCATAACTTGTTTTCTTTTCATTCATTTATTTACAATTCCTTTGATAGGTACTTTTAACTCCAAAGTTCTTTCTCGTATAAAAGGTTTTAAGATAACCTGAAAATCATCAGGCATAACAACTAGACAATATGAGGTAAAAATTGAAGAGAGTCTATGGCCCAGAATAAATAGTTGAATTTGTTATTTAAGTAAGTAATGCATTTGTAAGGTAAGCACTACAGTAAGAACTGGTTAAGTAGTGTATTGTAAGTCAGTAAGCTTTGTTAAAATAAAATGAAATATTAATAAAAAATTAGTCAAATACGATACCCGGTATATTCTGATAATAATTCCAAGCCGCAACATAAATCAAAACGGTACACCTATTCTTCTCCAAAAATAGCTAGTTAATAGTTAATTCACACTTTTCATTTTTATTTCATACATTGATTCTTTAATTTTCATGGTGTCACCTCTTCTGTATTGGTGGTTTTCATCTGACGTCATCAAAATTCGTAAAATTATCTAAAACTGTTAATAAATTCTACCAAAGCTATTCTTTTCACATATTCTAGACAAACAAAAACATTAGGTAACGGCTTCGCGACATAACAACTATAGTAAAATTGGCAATGCAGCAGCCAGCAGGAAGGACATCCGGTGTCTGTTTCCAATTAAGTAA
Source organism: Desmophyllum pertusum (assembly GCA_029204205.1). Taxonomy (NCBI): domain Eukaryota; kingdom Metazoa; phylum Cnidaria; class Anthozoa; order Scleractinia; family Caryophylliidae; genus Desmophyllum; species Desmophyllum pertusum. The sequence goes on from MU826350.1 coordinate 7,059,164, forward strand.
TTAAAATCCAGCTTCATGATTGGCTGTGAGGACACCATGAAAATAGCTAAAATAAATTACCGGTAAACACCGGCGTATAAGCCGCACTCGCAGATAAGCCGCACCCGAAGTTAGAAGATCAAATTTTGGAGAGAGAAAATCTAAAAAAAGTTTCACAGTCGAGTCTTAAAAAAATTAACTTTGCTTCATTGAACATAATAAAGGTGAAAGCTTTCGCTTGAAGTTTGTATCAATCGTTCATGTCAATCGTGTTTTTTTACATGTAATTTCAACTCTATTATTATGTGAAGGGCATGACTACCTACTTAGACACATCATTGTTCTCTCCATGGAAGTTTTTTCTCATCTCATCGCAGACCTAAGAACCTCAAAGAAATTTTGGCACCTTCAAAGTGCAAACAAAGCCCACTGCCGACAACTGATGCATCGACACCAAGTTGTTTCAAATGCGATAAAACCAGATGTGATCTTTGTAAAAATTTCCTTGTAAGTTCTTTCCTGTAAGCACATTTTCAAGCGCCCAAACTGGCAAAACATATATTGTTCGACAAAGACTTTCGTGCAATTCCACTAATGTTATTTATTTGTTATGTTATACATGTTATGTATCTGACTCTTCCTTTTGTACAAATACTCCGGTCCCATAGCATTTGATAAGAGAATGTAGACTGTGGTTTATTACATTGTAAATTTCCGTGGAGTTTTTGAAATCAGATATTTTTGGTTCTGTTTCACAAATGCAGTAGACCTTGTCGCCAACATTTTATCGGGTTGTCAAACACGTCAGAATTTTCCCGGCAAATATTTTCCCCAGGGGTTGGGGTTTTTTGGTATATTTTGATCAGGGCCTTTGTCAAATCCCCCTATCTGCCCCGGGTCCGGGGGGTGGGGTTTCAATTGACTAGTGCATTAGCTTCATATTGTGATGTGACACAATGTGTCCTGCATTAAAAACGCTTGATTTTAACCTGATTTTGGTGACCAAAATTTTCCAGCAAAATTTCAACCACATCCCCATGTGGGGAAACCATGGTAATGGGATTCGAATGTTCAGCGTCCACCATCTTGGGATTTTCATTGAGTCAGTATTTCAAGTGCTTGTTTCCCTTACAATCGTGCGTCTTTTTTTCAACATTTCGATATGTATTATTATAGTTAACAGCACTATAATTTTATACAATGCAGAAGTACTATATTATGCCCTTCTTTGCGGCTGTCTGTTTGCTGTCGAGGATTTGGCGATCCATGCGGATCCTCAATACCACGAGCGAGCTGCATATAAACACAATCTCGTCCCAGAGTGCCCGCAATCCTTTAGAAGCATCACGGACTATGGATTATAACCGGAAGTTAACCGAAAAAATCAATTCATTGTGGACGAAAAAAAATAGCTAAAACATGTAGTCACCTTCCGTATTTACAAGGAATGTGTAATCCCAGACATTCCCAGTCGATTCCTATGGATGTTTTGGTCGGAAAAGCAGCTGGAGAATAATATTCCATCATTCCGTTGCAGATTTAAAGCGGCAGGAAAATCACGCAGGCCCATTAATTAACATTTTGGTTGTGTATTTCTTCCGGTGGCAAATCAAATAAATCGATCGATCACGCAGACTGATTTTTAAAAAACAGGTAAAAAAGAAAAGCTAAGAAGTTAACCAGTACTCCTCAGAGCTTGTGGGTATCGCTTTTTTCGTCGACAGCAGAAGCATCTCAGCCGGTGATTGTATTCCGTCCAGATTATTTACTCCTGTTGTATAACGAAACAGCAATTTGGCTTTTTTGTATGAAAATGTGTGGTTGCTGATTCAGTTGTATTTGTAAATAGCCTACAGCTTGCACATTCAAGTATTTCCCTTGTGCACAAGTTTTGTTTGACCCTTCTAGCACTGAGTAAACTTTATAAAATATGATCGTTGGAGGATTTGTCTTGACATTGACAGATATTGACAGTGTATTGAGTTTATAGCATATCATATATGAGATTTGAACACTATAACCTAATGATTGCCATTTATAACTTTCTGAATTTATTATCAATATGACAAGCAAACACTGATTAGTATTCTTTCCATTATTAAGACTGTTTAATATTAATTTTCTGTATGGTCCTAATGCATGTTTATAGGATTTCTGGAGCACCGTGTTATTATTAAATTTTTGATGGCAGGAAATATATACCAGAAATTACTGTAAAAGCTCTATTTAGCCCCCCCCCCCCCCTCTCTCTATTAAACCCCCTCTCTATTAAACCCCCTCTCTAATAAGCCCCCCCTTTGGAAGTCAAATTTTGTAATAAGCCCCCTTCTATAAGCCCCCCTTTCCGTCTGGCTGATGTACAGTACAGCTCAGAGATAAGCTAACATCGCCTTCGCATTTGACACGCAATCTTAACGCGAAAGAAATGCGTGTGCGCGTTTTCCATAACGCGTTAGGTCCACGCGTTTTCTTTAACGCGTTAACCTTTGTTAGTCATTCCCAAAATTTATTTTGTGAGACCATTGTTTAGCAAAACAAAAGGCAAGTCGATCACGCATTAGTTTAAAATGAGAAATACGGTTTTAAAACACGAAACTATGTAAACACTGATATAATTTTTGAAAAGCATTGAAATCCCTCTGCTTCGCAACTCTTTTTGGCGTCCTGTCGCTTTAATTCTCAAACCATTTGCGTTCTTTTGTCGTTCTTTCCTGTTTTGTGTTCAAAGATCTACAGTAGGACAGCATAAGGTTCAACCATCAGGTTTTAATTTTGTGTCGTTTTGTTTGTTTTATTGAATGCATGAAAATGGAAATTTGAGTCGACGCCGTATCAGATGATTTCGTGTGTACACACATTCGACTTGGAGATGCGAGACACGTGCAACATATTTCTTCGTTATGAAAGCTTCGATACAATGTTCAGTTCATACTGTTCAAACTAATGTGTTTTTATCACGGCCCATTGCAAGTTTTGACTTATAGTGTGAAGTATAAAACATCCAATTTTAACGGCTAGACGTAAATGACGCCATACAAATTTATATTGACATTGCTTACACGAGAAAATTGTCGCTGGTGAATTTATGTTTTTCAATATAGAGCGTGCATGTAGCGAGAGAAATATACCGTATTGAATTATAACCTGTGATCAGGCAAATTTTCCGCTCTAATTTGTCGGTCCGCACGACCGACAGAGAAGGTTCGTAATCTAGACCGGCTTACATAGAAAGCATACACTTGATCAAACTTCGCATGAAGGACCCTTGATCACTGTGATCTAAGTTTTACTTGACATTATAACTGCGAGAACCAGTTTCATTTAGGTAGGTTTTTACTCGAACACACACACCTCAGTTTTTCGTGAACGATTTGTTTAAAGTTGATAAGATCGACAGATCAGTCCGCGTGACTGAAAATTCTGAGTAACGCTTTTTGAAAAGTTTTGAAAAGTTTCATCGAAAATCCGAACCGATGTTACACTATCAACTAAATTCAGTTCACAAGCATTCATTTGCGTATGTAAATCTTTTTCTTTTCAGTTCATGAAGATTTGAATTATGAATTCGTACAGCCAGGTATATATAACTTAGAAAACAAAAGCGTGCTTGATCGGTCCACCGATTCGAGTGCGGCTCATCACAAATAGTTTATATTTCGTCCGAGCTAAGCGTGGTTGAATACCGATTATTCGATGAATCAAAAAAAGATTCAAGATTCCAGGTGGCTGGATCGTTCGTGAGAGAAATAAACTTCATCAAAAACGCTCTTGTTCCTAATTAGAAGTAACATGACACGCATCGCTTCGATGTTCCTTATGTTATGCAAATTTAAATCCGAGAAGCTCGGCGATCGCTGCCTTGCTCTTCATTCAAAATTATTACTCAAGCAATCGTCAGCACACCTGAAAACACTTCAAATTCATGCGGTAATTTTGTCTTTTGAAATGTTAACCATTCACTGCTATTCACAAAATAACAATAGTAATAAATGACCAAGCTCATACATACCAATGCGTTAACTTTAACGCGCAGTCGACACGCACTCTAACGCATTCATAACGCGTGCACGCGTTAGAATACGCGCGTTCTTAAACGAGTTTCTAACGCAAATTTTGGTTAGCTTATCTCTGAGCTGTACTGTAAATAACTTTTCAGCAATATTTTCTGGCATTTAATTTCCCAGAATTAATCGTTGAGTTAGGGTATAAATGACATTCTATTTTAAGATGGTGATACATGACCCATTTCTTTGTTTCTGTTTCTATTAGTGGTGTAATAATAGTAAAGTTTGAAAAATTAATGTGAATTTTCTCGAACATTTATGATTTGAAATAAGCCCCTCTCTATTAAGCCCCTCTCTATTAGCCCCCCTCTCTTAATAAGCCCCCTCCCCCTTCTTGCGCCTAACACTATATTACAAATTTAATAAATACTAATTGATTACAATTAATCCTAATTAAAAACAAATTTAAATTAATAAGCAATAATCAATAATTAATTAAATGCTTTCTGAAATAAGAAGGTCTTAAGACGACTTTTAAAAACATCAATACTTGAAATCGACCGAATCGCGGCTAGAATGAAAGTCTCGGCTTCGCTCATAGTACATTGTACTTGTCTCGGGGATTTGCTTATTCGACGACCGACAAAATTTCTCGGGATTTCAACACTAAAATTGGATTTCATTTTTCACTGAATTATTTCAATACTGAAAAAACATTCAATGCAATCTGCTGATCAAAATCTGATGAACAAAATCTAAAATGGTCTAAAATTGTTTTGATGCTTCAAATGAAATTTGATCCCGTTTCAGAACTTGTTGTCTAGCATGTGACCAAAATCTGCCTGATGTTATCGGCGGTGAAATCTTGAGGACGATTTGATACACGGCAACGATGGTCAGCCTGATTTCGCTAATTTCTTCAAACGCTACACAGTTCATGTAAATGACAAATTAGCTCATACGTGGTCTGTCAATGCACTGTTCATTTTCTTGGAGGCAGACTGTGGATGTAGTTTTTCGATGTTTCAACATAACGTTTACAATAAACATAAAGTGAGTTTTGTTTCCTATGAAATATTTGTAATTCATTGACATACAAGAAAACTATTCATCACATCAACCAACCAGTTTTTGGGGGTGGAAAGAAGGGCACGAAACGGTGGTTTTAAATCAAGCAAGCATAAGTGAGCGTAAAAGTATGGATACTGAAAGTGAATAGGATTCAGTTTACAATAACAAAACAATCTTCACGAGACAGAGTCGAAAACAATGTCGTGTTGTGAACATCGACACGCGTACAGTGCACATGGAAATTAGAGCGTGAATCACCAATATTCCTGCGAATAAAAACCTTAGAAATCTAGCTTTGGCGACTGAAAGTCAAAAGACCCGTCTATAAATTAAATACTGACTTTACCATTGTTATGCCAAGTTTTATACCGTATTTATACAACTGAAGTCGTTCAATTTCAAAATTTCCGTTCCACAAGACAAGAGCTCGAATTGGTTCGAAGTTTCCTGTCAACAACGTACACCGCAAGTACTTGTTTTGTCTTCCCGATAAAAAATACACGCACTTAATGAGTTAGACCCAACCTCTGCGTGTAAAATCACTTTCTGAGAAATTGCGTGTTATTTTGTCACACGCATTTGCGTGTATGTATCTGCGTGTATTTTTTTATTACGCGTAAATTGCGTGCAATATGGCGTCTTTACATGCATTTTACGTGCATGTAATGCTGCTATTCCCGTGGCTGGTACTGTAGGGGTGCATGCCGCTGAGGGGATGAGGGTTTGAAGCCCTGACCCTGTTAAACAAGAAGTTCCACTATAAAAGGGATAGCACCTGCCCACATTTCACACCTTTCGGGTACGAAATGCAAATTTGTACTCTTGCCAGTCGTGGCACGTTGTTGAGTCAAGCGTTCTGCAAACTAAACATGCTTTAAAATCTCATGAAACCAAAATATATCATCAACAAAAATAAGATATAACCTGCTAATGTTTAACAGAACATTCTTAGAAAATCAAAGGGGACCCATCGGGTCCCCAACCCTTGTGTCACATGTTGTATTTTATACTCCTGAATATGAAACTATCATTCTGTTTTATTTGTTTTCTCCTCTCTTTCTCTGAAAACATTATTTTCTCATTTGTTCATCTGATTTATTCTCTGTCGGTCCTGTTTTAAATTCTCTATCTGTGGAGGAGATCGAACTTAATTCAATATTTTAAACATGATATTTATCGTGATATTTGTTCAGTTGTAATCGTGTCTACTTTGCTAATGGTCATTGCAACTTTTTTCCGTTGCGAACTACTGCAGATGAAAAAGAAATTTTATCACCAACTTCCAGTAAAAAAAAAAACGTTACGGTAGTGAAATAACTCCTGGATAGTTTTTTATTATTTTTTTTTAGAAAAGTGGGGGGCTCCCCTCCCCTGCGCGGTCCCTGTCAGGGCAACCAAAGTCAGGAGTTTGGTTGTCCGGCATTTGTATAAGGACAACTTGGATTTTTTTTTAATTTCGAGCACTGCTCTCTTGTTTTACACAATCTTGTCCTGAAAATTGTCTGATGTTGACTGATGACCTGCTAAAGAACGGCAAACGTCTCAGATCTCGTATTGCTAAATACTGCATAAACCATATTTAATGACAACAATCATGACAGTAACCCCCTGTTTAGGACCTGTCCAGACCCTGTTTAGGACAGACTCGCATAAACTTATATACCCTCTTCTTTCGCTTGTCGTTCGTACCTCACTTCCGCTGCCTCACGTCTTTGCGCTCGATTTCCGCTCTCTCGCACTTCGCACTCGCTATCGGAAGAAAGAGGACTGCTCGCAGTCTAACTCTTCGCATATGTGTATGTGCATGCGAAGAGTTGCGTTACCTGTCATGACTTTTCTATTGATTATCGATTGATTATCAATTAACAATTATTGGATGAGGTTTTTGTGATATCCAGAATAATCAAGGTCGAGGTAAGAGTTATCAGCCGAAGCTGAAGGCTGAGGCTGATAACTCTTAACGAGATCTTGATTATTCTGGATATCACAAAAACCGAATCTAATATTATTGTTTTATTATACATTCAATGAAAAAATAATAATTGCTTCTGCCACGATGTTGTTTACTTATAAGCGGCAAGCAACGCAATGCCGTCCTTCGCGAATTGGACATGATTACCGTGGATTACCCGTGATCCTCTCTGCCGATACTTGACATGATTACCCGTGATCCTACTCTGCGGCAACTTGACATGATTAT
>MU826350.1:7066917-7084175 GCA_029204205.1 Desmophyllum pertusum
CATGAGCTATAGGAAACGTGGGTTTTGACTAAATAAAAGCAACGTACTTACAAAGAAGTAGTTCTTTGTCTTTAATTGCCATCTCAGCCGACTCTACATTCGGTATTAAGGATAAAACCACAGCTTTGTATCCAATTTATCGTCAGTGCTTTCTTTACGCTTTGGTAACCAAGCTTTTATTGAAATCGGAGGCCCGGATGCTAAGCTTGGTCTAATTTGAATTTTTGACTAACGTTAAAAATCACTGGGTAGGAAGACAATTCTGATCAATCGTTTGAAGCTCGTAAGACGGCCGGGTGGCCATGCCCAAATAAGGAAGTTCAGGGTGGCCACCTTGGGGGTCTCAAACGAGCGGGAAACCTGGAATCGAAAATTTTCTCGGAAGACAGGTCAGTTCGAATTTCGTTGAACTTTTCGAGGTAAGAAATAATTAACACAGCTACTGGTAACATCCACTTTTCAACTCATATACTCAAATTTAGCTTATAATCTTGTCCAAAATTAGAACATCCCTTTATTTTCTCTCTTCAAACAGCGACTGTGCGATCTTAGAGGAGTTTTCTTCGTAACGTTGAGAACTATTGTTGTCGATTCAAATGGACCGGACAGAGAGAACTATTCGTTAAATCAGCCAGCTTTTATGCCCTCGATATCAAACGAATAGCGGCTGAGGGGACAATAAAAGATAAAGAACTACTTCATTGTAAGTTATTTGCTTTTATTCAGTCGAAATTAATTTAATAAATTCCTGTTTACATTTTTCATGTCGCCATCCCCCGTGGGGAAAGTCTTGATTTTGTCGCAGTTTTTCTACTAACTGGGGGACAGAGAGTTTTCGTTTGACCTTACCAGCTGACCACGAATTTGAAAAACAATGCCCATTGTTTTCTCGGCTCTGTGATTGGCCAGAAACCCAAATCTCCTAGCAACGAAAAAGTTCTTCCTACCCAGTGATTTTTTATTAGCATGTGAACCACAAGCTTAGCATCCGGGCCTCCGATTTCAATAAAAGCTTGGTTACCAAAGCGTAAAGAAAGCACTGACGATAAATTGGATACAAAGCTGTGGTTTTATCCTTAATACCGAATGTAGAGTCGGCTGAGATGGCAATTAAAGACAAAGAACTACTTCTTTGTAAGTACGTTGCTTTTATTTAGTCAAAACCCACGTTTCCTATAGCTCATGGTCCAATCTGATGAATGATTGGTCAAGAACAGACACGTGCAAGTGTCATCCCGTGAATTCGTGCAGAGCAGCACGCACTCAACCAAAAAACGAAAAAGGTTCTGGTTTGAAAATGTTTTGGGTTTTTTCGAAATCTACGATGAAGGCAAAATGAGAAAGCTATATCGGTTGTTTTTAAGTACTAAAATCCTCGCTGGGGTAATCCGTGTATGAACACACGACCCAGATTTTCGGTATGCCTTTTCAAACATGACGGTCCCGGGATTCCCGGGATAGGTCATTCTCGTTCCCAGATCCTCTATTTCTTTTGGTCACGTTCCGGCGCAAAGAAAAAAAAAGGAGCTCTGGGAACGAGGATGGGGATAGGTACTAGGTATGAATATTCAAGTTTCTTGAATGTTTTCGCAACTAAATGATTTTCTGGCTTAGTTTGCAAGATATACAATTGCCTCGTTTCATTTCGCTGTGCACAATTTATTTCCCTCTGCAAAAATTTTGCAGCAATTTTTATGGCTACTGCGCTTGCGCAAGTGGCCATTATTGTCGTCGTCGAAGCATTCTTTGTAACATTCCTTCGTAAGACTTTTTGTTCGTAAGACTTTTTTGTAAAAATTCTTTGAATTTCTGAAATGTATTGTATTGTTCTATTTTTAGGTTGATGACTTTTTCAATTGTTAAAGAAAGGGATTTTCGCTTCATTGATTGTTGTGTCCAAACTATTGCATTGTTCTATTTTTAGGTTGATTACTTGTATCTTTTTATGATTTATACGAGCATGGTCACGTTTGAGGCAAATTATTGAACTTTTGTAACGAAGTTGGTTTCCTTTTTTTTCCCCTCTGTTCAAATTAAGCGGTAAGTCACGACGCAAAAACCGGAGTAAACAAAATCGCTTTTGTTTGCTGTACTTTATTTTCGTCAAGGAAAAATATCCTTAGACACCCTATTGTAGTGGTGTACGAAGTCTACACATAAAGTTCGATCTACGTAGTAGTTTTAGTTAGCATTTCTGTGAAATGTAATTACCTTTTCCAGCCCGCTTTGAATTGAGGTTGATTGTTCATAAGCTTCAGTTCAGTTGAAAGACTGTTGATGCAACCTGTTCTTATGAGTGATTCAAACAGAATCACTACATGGTGGAGTCACTTGTACGTAGTGTCGAGCGTTTTGCTGTGTGCATTTGTGCATGTGTTGAGGAAAGATAAAGAACGGAATGTTGATCTTTGGTTGAAGACAACAGTGACGTTAGACTATGTGTTGACATAAGATAACAGAATTGCGGTTTCTTTGTAAAGGATGTAAGTCATTAAGTTGCGTCTTTATTGATAAGTTTGTACCCAGTCCAAATGTGCTGTTCTGTGAGCTTCTGTGACTTATTTTCTGCCATGTGAGGGTGAAACGACGGAGCAAGTTCTAATCTGTATAAGTGTATAGTGGGGGAAAATCCTATATTTTCTTTTACCACAATGCATCTTTTTTCGTCACATTATAGTAGGAAGCAAGATGAGAACTGTTCTTTGATTGATTCTTGTGTAATAATTCGTTGTCTATGTCAATAATTTTGCGTCGTGTAATTGGTTGGGTTATTACACAATTACAGAGATAAAGGCAAATAACTTTGACAGTTTTGCAGTGTTTTTTTTTCTGTTTCTCAAGTCTCTTTACTTTCTTGAAGTCAAATCCCTTTGTTTTGACTGTGATTGAAACTCCTCCGTATTAAGCAACGTCTAATGACCGCAATAAAAGGCCGAGGAAGTGAAACTTTTGTTCTACGCCTGTCACTTAGTCTACTTTTGTTTTAGCACAGTGAGCAGAGAACGTTTAGGTCAGTACAAGGGTCAAACACCGGAAGACAGTTGTCAAACATGTCATGACAAATGAAAATATACAGTGCACAGATAAGCGAGGTTAACTTTGTATCACTGAGAGCGGAAAAGTGTCCGTTGTCCGTATTTAGGGCTAATGTATAAGATCAAATATATTAGCTTTTCGTCGGCACAAACAAAATTGTCCGTAATAAGCGGTTGTTCGTATTGAGGGTATTGCGTGTACTAACTTTCGAGTTCCTCCCGAGTTTGTAGGGTGGTCCCCGCCGGGAGGAGGCGGAATTTTTTTCATCTCGCCCAAAAAAGTCTTAAACAGCCCGGAATGACAAAATAACAGCACACATGACTCAATTGACATATATTTTAAACTCTATTGAATAATACAGATCACGTTTACTCTTAAATCTAAACTTGTGAACCAAATTTCACCCGTCAGTGTGTTTTTTCGTCTAGGGTACGAGCATATTTTATCAGTTAAACTTTGCATGTTAGTAATTAACCGACGAGAATAAGTTACAAGCTTATTTATCAATTCTGAGTATTTCTTAGTTCATAAGCTAAAAGGTTGTGTATGATGGTCGTTAATCTGTCACTGGTCAACGTAGTTAGCTTTTTCTAGGTTACTGTGCATTTAGACGGTGCAATTTTGTCATGCACTGAAAGCTTACTATAATCCTGCGAATGTTCGTCGTATGATCTGATGTTTATTTATCTTCTAGTGATCAACGTAGTTTAGTGTGACTTCTTTGTAAGTGTTATTAGGTATAGTTGAAGCTTTACACCGAGAAGTTGTTTACATGTACAAGAGTAGAGTATTGATGTTTTACGAAATAGTTGTGATTTTTTGATGTAGTACCTTTTCAACCGTTGGAAAACTTGTAGAGCGTGGTGTTGAAAGTTTTATCATCCAAGTTTTCAAATAACAAATTTGTATAGAGTGAGTAATGATATAATTTTGTTTATGTCAGCGCGAATGGTGCTGTGTCCATCAAACACTTTGCAAATTACGCCAAATAAAAGACGATATAATCTCTTTGTTGTTTGATGGCAATATAAATTGTACATGTAAAAGTTTGTACGCTTACGTGATTAAAATAATTAATTTAAATTGTTCTTTCAAGTAAAAGGCCGTCAAGGGTTTTGTCATCATATAAAGGCAGGTTTTTTTAAAATTGACGTAATGTAAATGGTATTGTGACAATTACTTGTTTCAAGTGTTATTTTAGTAAAAGTCTGTGTCATCTCCTTTTTTTTTATGGAAAGATAATTTTACACGTAAAAAGGTGTTCGTCCCTGTGATTGAAATTGTGTTTCTAGAATGAGTAGTTGTTATGAATGTGAGTATTGTATTGTGTGACTTCTCCCCAGTATTATTCAAATGGCAGGGTTCAAATTTTTACGTTTCTTTCATCTGTTTTTTTATTGACGAAGAGAGGTGACGTGATTGAAACGGTATCTCAAGTATTAGTGGTTTCAATTTTTACTGCAACTAAAAGGCTGTGTCATCTCTTTATTGTTGATGGAAAGATAACTTTTTGCAATCTTTGACATGTGCAGTTTATCTTTCCACCAAGGACAAAGAGATTTTGTTTACGTAAAAATTGAAACCATTTTTATCACCAACGACATCAATTAACAATCTCGTAGCTATCTTATCAATAACGAACAGATGTCAGAAGATGAACTAATCTCCGCTCCATTCGAAAAAAACCTATTTTTTTTGTAAAGAAAAATATTGTTACTTGTCGATTGTTGTTTTTAGTGTGAATTTCAGCTGCACATAATGAGATGGAGGAGTCACATATAATTGAAGATACGAATTCAGTTGGACATGAGATGGATGATACTGGTAGCAATTACGAGGCTCCTTCCATGGAGGTCCTTCCAAATGAATTCTTGAAATGATTGTTGATTTTTCATTAACAGGGAACCCCAGAAACATCGTGGACAACTTTAACGTTTTGAGTAGGGTAAACAAACACTTCCGAAGTATTACTACCTCATTCATTAATCGATTACCGCAAGTCAGTTATGATCGAGATATATGTGTTGGATATCACAGCATGCGGCGAATTTGTAAACTACGGGGAAAAGCAAGTGGTCTAGTCTTGGCATTGAAGGCCATAATAAGCATAATTATTCGACAACACGACAAATGCTGGACTGAAGATGGTAAACGGTAACTTCAGGCGTCGTTAATGAAATTTAAAAAGCTAGATAAATCACGGTGGTGCAGTTACACTTTTTACTTTTGATTAAAAGTTCAGTAATATTCCATCGTTAGGTCGATCAATACAATAAACAACAAGAAAGTTTTTATAGAGTGCATAGCAGTATTCTCAAAATTAACGGAAATGTCAACAATATGATGCGTGAACAGGCTATGACATTATTTGTCAAACTCCTGTAATTCTGTAATTACCTTTCCTTTCGAGTATGAATTCAAGATCGTACGACATTCCAATGCATGAATTAGTATTCTTGGAGCGTCGTCTCCGTTGATTTAAGCTTCATCTGAGTCGCAACCATCGAAAACCTTCCACTCGGTTTTCGTACAATATTTGGACAAAGTCAATCAAGTTCCGTATGCGAAGCCGGTCGCTTCGCCAACAAGTTAACTCGCCCACACTGAAGTCAACTCGCCTACATCATGTACCTAGTAATTAATTTGTTTAATAAGAGAACAGCGCGTACAAGTGTTCTAAAGACGCTGGAATAATCCTGGGGAATAACCTCGTTCTAAAAGCATGTTTACGTGTATAAATACGCGAAAGATATCAAGAAAGATAACAGGAATGTTCAGGTGTATTTCTTGTTCTAAAAACGTGTAAGCGAGCACGTACACAGTATAAACATCATTACATGTGTATAAATTGACGATCTTGCAACGTTTTTCAAACACTTCGCAATGCATTGAGCGTGCACCTAAAACAGAAACGCTCGGACAAGGCTTGACATACTTACTTACATGGACATCGACAGCAGACAAGACTTCTAACCGCAGATCGAGCATAACGCACGCAACACTGACGTTTGTCACGGAGGCCCATCAGTTCTATGCCTCGATTCCAAGTGAAACCAACACAGTACGATAACTCCTCGTTTTCTTTCCTGTAATGTTACAACAATTTACCTCAATGTATTAACTCCTCTGTAACATCGATACTTGTAACTCTTGCGGGTCGAAGACGTCAGTGTTATCTTTAGTTTAATCAGTCCGCCGATCATCTGTTCACAAAAGCGCGACATTCTTTTGTATCTTGAATGAAGGAAATGGCGGTCGATTTTTACATACGTTTGTAGTTCTGTTTCAATTTTTCAGTTAATGCACTCTATGGATTTTTTTGTGTTAAAGTACGGGTCGCACTACAGCCAATTTTGTTTACATAAAAATTTTTGTAATTTTTGGCGAGGAAAAATTTGCAAAAAATTCGCAAGTGCCAAATTTTGGTGGTGGTCGCACTCAAACCAAGATGTGTTTTCCAAAACTCTCCTGATTGATGTAAATGTAAACTTAAACGGCTTGGGACCAGGTTTCGTACTTCGCTTTCTTGGTTTTCGTCGTTTTCTTGTAGACTTGCCACAAGTCGTCTTCTTTGAGCGAAACCGGGCGACGCGCGACAACGATCGAGGAACGTCGCGAGAGGAAACCAAAACCAACGAAAGGGAAAAATAATATTGGAAAGGGCTGTTAGAAAGTCTACGTTTCTTGCTGCTGGCTTCAATTGCAATCGAAGGAGATTGTTTTGAACTTGAGACGAATTGTTCTCCAAATCGCCGCCGGTAAATTTGGTTTCGATCAGACCCAGTGTAGTCATAGACATTCGCGGCGTATAAATATCGATGTTCATGTTCTTCGTTTTCCGGTCGAAATAATTATTAAAAGAGTCAGATGAACCAGGGTAAAAAATTATTTTGTCCCGTAATTGCACGCGCTAAACTAGCGAATCTTAATTATCAAAACATAGCATCTTGCGTGAATGACAGTTTAATGGCTAAAAACGGGCTAAAATAACAAAATTGTGTGATTTTCAAAAATTTGGTCGCCTCCAGGGCAACACTTCGGCTTCTTTGAAGATTGGCGAAAATTTGGCAATTCGCAAAAAAATTTGGGTAGGGGTGTGCCGCTGGACTATAAAAACCCCTTAACCTGTACCGACTACAAAACGCTAATTTTGCGACCCTGTCCCAGACTAAATGTTAAAAAGATACCCTGTTCCAGACGATTTTAACGATTTTTTTCTAACCCAAAAGGCTAAACTAGTAAGCAGCAGTTGTAAAGCTTCTTTAAATTCAAAATGGATTAATGACAAACAATTGCAAGAAACTTTATGTGACATGTAATTTACAATTTACGGACAAATGTATCTATCGATTGACAGGATTTTGCTGCGGCCTTTCTATTTCGCTCTTCTGTGACCTCTGGCTCTGTTCGGTCCATTTATATCCAATATTGACACACATGCTGAGCCCTTTTGCAGTTCATTATTGGGGTACCCAGTATTTCTCTCATTTTGAGATCCTGGGGATTAAAATTCCGTATGAGGGTTTTTAGGTCGAATTTATCGTTAACGTTAAATTCAGCTTATAGAATCTCAAGATCTGGTCCAAAATTTAATATGTCACCCAGCAAATCTACAAATGGCGGACCTTCGATGTTATCTTCGTTGATTCAGGCTTCATTTCCAGACTACACCAGTTAGCGAATTAGAGCTTTTCATTCACTTTATTGACAGCCATCGGTCCACGGACGCACCTGTCGCATCCCTCGCCTTACGGGCCTGATTATTTTAGTGTGGTTAGCCAAAGCAAGAGATGTTGCCTTAGGGCTAGGGTTATCAAATGCAATACACCAAAGAAAAAAAATAACAAAACCAACAAAGTTGCTGCACTATCCTCAACGGCGACAACTCGGAGAACGAAGTCTTGACCTATATTATCAATTGAGAGGTCTGGTGAGAGTTTAACGAAAGCCATTGGCGTGGAAATGTTTATATCTAGTATGTCTAGTATACATGTTATAAAGGGATGATGTGGATTCATGACTGCTGGGTAGAGAAAAATATAACTTACCTGAATGAAATCGTGAGAGTCCCTAACCCATTTCGTTTAATCGGCTCATGGGCTATATGTATGCGCATTCTCTGAGTAAAAAATGCAGTAGCCATGAGCACGCCTCGCGGGCCTATTTTTTGCATTTGTCTATCCCCTCCCCACTCCTTCGCGTCACGAACGCATTCATCCACCGCAGGAGACTGAGACAGTCTAGATCAACGATAAACGAAAGGGATTTGATATTTATTGTTTAATCTCCAAACTATACCAAATACCCACATTTAAGCGTAAAAAATGCCGTCTACAGATGTTTCTTTTATAAAATTGGGAATCATTTATACCGTCACGACCTTATTAAAGTCACGACCCTGAGTGGTGGTACACGAGGAGAAACAAGAACCCCTGAAGGGATTACAAGCGGCCGATTTCCCGGGGGGGGGGGGAACACCCTTATTTTCGCTATATAGGAACGTGCAGCTGGACAGGGTATGGTTTTTGAGCATTTTGGTCTGGAACAGGGTATACCAAAAGGCATTTTTGGGTATCAGGGTATCAGTTTCCCAGGAGTTGGCATGAAGATCGGTAATTGATACTCTGGCATAGGGTAGATGAAGTAGTCAGACGAAAAGAAACGCGTAGGAGTGTTAAAAAAGCTTTACAACTACAACTCGCAGTGCTGCTTAGTAGTTTATCCTTTTGGGTTAGAAAGAAAATCGTTAAGAATCGTCCGGAATAGGGTATCTTTTTTCAACATTTAGGGCCTGTTTACATGGAGGGTTCCCGGGTCACCCTCCCTCCATGTAAACAGGCCCTTAGTCTGGAACAGGTTCGCAAAATTAGGGTTGTTATAGCCCAGCGGCACACCCCCACCCAAATTTTTTGGGAGAACCCCCCCGGGCCAATTTCACCTTGAGGGGAGAAATAACAATGCACCCCTCCACCCCCTCGGTCAGTTTACTCTGAGGTTCTCCCGCCAAATCTAAGAGTCAACTTCGAACCTGCGTGACGAAAAACGTGACTGGGTGATGCAATATTTTGGCTAGCGTAAGTTTGAGCTTAGGTCAAGTTTACTTTGTAGAAAAACTTTAGCTAATGTCAATTGCATCATAATCAACAAGGGCCACAGATTGTGTTTTCGCTCAACGTGAAAATAAATTGTGAATAACATATATGCTGTGGAATTGTGTAAGAAAAACTGTTATGTTTTTGGGACCGAGTTTTATCGTTCGTTTAATGAGGTAGGGCTAGCGACATGAAAAAAACCCGTCCATTTCTTGAAGCGGCTCGATGCCCATATAGGGCATCGGCCGCTTAATAAATTGAACAAAAAATGATTGATTAGTTAAAATACAACTCAAATACGTGGCAGTTGATAAAACAGTTGTTTTTATCAATGATTATTTTGATAGCTCACTTCCGATTCAAACAACAAAAGGGAACTTTGTGACAAGCTCAAGAAAGATCACAGACAGATAATCCTCAAGATGACTTGGTCCACTACTACTGATTAAAGAGTAATCTTGATTTCTATGATTCAACAAAGTTTTATGTCGTGTGTGGTGCTTTTTTGAATTCGTTTCCATCCATATGTAAAGACTGAGATCAGGAAGCTACCGTATGTAAACATTTCAATATTTTCCACAGGCAGTAGAGGATCAAAATTGGACTTTTTCGAGTTTCGAGTTTCGATTTATATGCTTTATACGATGACCTTTGTGAGTCGATCTATTCGGCTTTATACGCGGTGTATTGCGTTACTACATTATTCGATCATTAAGTGCCCGCTGGGACGACAAAGAGAAAACAATAACAAGATCGAATAACGCAGTAACGCAATTCGACTCCTCTGCTCCCTGTGTCATTTCAAGTCATCAAGTTTCATTTCTGCTGAAGTAAGAAAGACGACTTTTTGTTTGTTATCCAACTACATTCTGAAACTCTGCATCAGCACATACATGATCAGCTTCACAGATTAGTATTAAAAAGAATCACTGTTCTTATGCACCTATTTTTGATTTCTCCACCGCAAGTATTTGAATTATTCATCTTTTGTAGGAAAAGACGATTAATAAGCTTATTCCTGACTTCATAGGTTAACTTTAAGATGCTCAGCTTCACAGATTAGTATTAAAAATAATCACTTTTCTTATGCACACATTTTTGATTTCTAGACAGAAAGTATTTGAATTATTCATCTCTTGTAGGAAGAGTGTGAATGTTAAAACCTTTCACGACAAACGATTAATAAGCTTATTCCAGACTTCATAGGTTAAATTTAAGATTACTGTGTAGAAACTGAAATATATATCTAAATGCCATCAACTAATGACAAATAGTCATTTGAAAACATACCTTAATTTATCTTAATACCACTAATCCAAGGACACTAATCACGTTTACAAAAACATATACCACGGGGTATCGTAACTGCGATCAGGAAGAGAAATCCCAATGCGGATTGCTTCATGCTCATAGCACAATACCTCTATTGCATCATATTTACATGACCAGAGATTGCGTCATGTCAACCGTGGGATCGAATAACGAGAAAAGGTCACAAAACAAAATTTAGCACATTTAGCAACAACACCACTGTTCACTGCTATGGGACATTTGTCTTTGCTTTTTTCCAATACGATTACTGTAATAAACTAAATACATCTACGCACTTACACGACACTACAGAAAGAATGTGGAAAAGAAATTCCCTACTGGCTAATTTCAGACCGAGACGCGATAACATCATGTCAACCGTGAAGAGGACTAAGGCTAGCGACATGGAAAAAAAAGTGCATTTCTTGAAGCGGCCGCTGCGCATGGGCCGCTTAAAAAACGCGTTCCGATGAAATTGATAATCGATGTTAATCGATAACAGTCGATGCCAATTAATCGATTGATATTCTTGGTTTTTCACGTGACGTCATCAAATTCTAAAATTCAAAACCGCGAGGCCTACAGAATTTTTACCTTCATTAAAGGAAAGATTACCTAAATATATATCTTTTCACAATTTCTTAGCTCGATCTCATGCTTCCTTTTGAAAATTGAACGGTTTAAATTTCCGAGTTTTCATCGTACGTGACATCAGCAGAACGGCAGTGACAGAGCTGTTCCGTTCTTAAACATGACTCTTCGGGTGATTTTTCAGCATTCTAAACAATTTAAGTTTAAGGAGAATATTTATCTCGATATTCGAAAGTTCACAAGAGAAAACAAACCTCCTTTCTGGCAAAGTGAACTCCAGATGTTTTTTTTTCCTATTTCCGGCGGCCATGTTGGTGCCCCTCAGAGGGACACCAACATGGCATTTCCATACTGAGCTCTATAAATTTGTGTGGAACATTTTTGACAAATAACTCGAGTACGGAATACCGCACAGACCTGAGACTTGGACTGATTCCTTATTTATTCATTATCTATGCCATGTCAATTCCTTGACTTCATTCATTGAACGGTTTCGATTTTTTTTTATTTATGGCGTGACAGTGAAAACCGAGAATTGGAAATCGATGACCAATCGATGAGGGAAAAATGTGTGACCATGATCGATTTTCATCGATTTTAACCTGAGATCAGGCTCCTAAAGAAAATCTGCTACTAGGCTCTCTTCGCTCGCAGATTTTCTTTAGGGACCGTTTCATTAATTATAGGCAAGGGTGGGGGGGGGGGGGGGGGGGGGGGGCGGAGGAAAATTAGGGGGGGCTTCCAAAAACATTTGGTCTGATGAGGAGGGAGGGGGGGGCTCCGAAAAAAAAATTAAAGTAGTGTTTAAAAATCATCTTTTATTCCATTCCATTATTATTTTTATTAAAACTAAAGTTGTAATGAAAAACACTTTAATTTGATTTTTTGTCCTTTACAAGATATGGTTAATGCAGTTAATGGTTTGTTGTCTTCAATTAGTAAAATATGCAGGTATGCGGTGTTCATTCTCTACAAAGTTTGGAGCCATGACCATACAGACTTTGAAAGAGTTTGCAAGATAAACATTTTGGAATATTGTATTCATGTTACGGAAGGAAGGATGACTGGATACAGAGAATTTCAACTCATTTGCCGAGTTAACCTGAATTTCAATGAAATTTTAAGAGGTTTAAAGAAGGGATAGAAGAAAAAATTTTTTGGAACACCAACAGACAGTTGATAACCACGCGGGTGCTCATTGCGTGGTTATCAACTGTCTGTCAATTGTCAATCTACTAATTTGAGAAAAACTATTTCCTCCCAAAAAAACCAAAAATACACCAAAAATTTTACAAAACACCCCCATAACATAGTATTCATGTTTTAAGCAGAGAGTTTTTGGAATGCTTGAAACGTGAACGAGATATTTCCATGAAACCCATGTTAAGTGGCGGGAAACTGCGTGGCATTTAGGTTAACTCCCGCCTTAAGTGGAGTTGTTGACCAAGCGGGCATAATAAATTGTGATTCTGGACATCGCTTTTTAAACGCTTAAAGTTTGTAATATGCACCACGCTTGTTAATTTTAGATGCATTTTGAATTTAAAAATTCAAAATTTTCCCGGGGAAGAATGCCCCTGACCCCCCTAATTGGCTCACGCTTACGCATTAGCCTCCCCTCCTCCACCCACCACCACCACCACTCTAAAATCTACGCGGGCCTTGGCTGGACCCATTTTCTTGAAATCTTTTTATGAGCTTTTGACAGTCAAAATCGGTTTTATTTTCTTGTGAATCAAGGTTTTGGTTTTTAATTTAAAAAGTTTGATGCGGCTAGAAACTTAAGACAACTGTCACGTGACAGGTCACTCGATTCCGCCAGTGAAACAAAGCAACAAGGTGAATGTTGAACAAAATGATTCAGGGCTCTGCCACGGGAGTCACGATCAATGTCACACAAAAGACAAAACAAATCACAGTTCGCGAAAATTTCTCATTAATTTCAACGTTTCACGAAAATAACTTTGGATTTTACACCCGCGACCCGCTACCTGCGCAGATTAGATACTCTCGTGAAGCGATCAATACCTCATTGAGTTTTTTTTTCTTTCTAAAAAAATACTCTTAGCTGTCGCGATGGACGGTGTTAACATGCTGCCTTGTATGTCACACCAATCAGATTGGGGCTACTATGAACAACCAATGAAATAGCTGATTCTCAGTATCCGAGTAAATCCGAGTGGATATAGATTTTTGAGAGCCATTTGGTGACGGCCATCTTTGTTGACGTTTAGCAGATATGATGAAGATGTAGAGGCTTTATTGAAATATTTGGCTGTTTATACGGAAAGTGTCAAATTGTTGTGCTGTACGGGTAAGGAGAAAAGTTGAAATGTGATCGCTGTTTCTGTTTGCTTAGACTTTATATGCACGAGAAGTTTATATAGAGATCGTGAATATTGTTGGAAAGGTAAACAACCAACCTCGTTCCCAGGGTCCCAGGGGGCGGGAAGATGAGAGACCCTGGGAACGAGGTTGGTAAGCAACATGAATTTTACGAACGTAGTTGTGCCCGTTGTACCCCTGCAGACCAGGGGTAAAATGCAGACTAAAGTGTAGCTTGTTCCAGGCTCTCGGATAGTAGGGGACGAAGCGAAAGAAAAATAACTCCCAGACTCCCTTCGCGCGGACCGTTCTTTTTCGCTTCGTCTCCACTATCCGAGAGCCTGGAACAGGCTAACTAAAGTGTAAAATAATAGAAACATTTAATATATCAGATTATATACAAGTTGTGAGGTTTAAGTTGTGGCGAAATGACAGGCAGCCGGTCGAGGTTTTGAAATAGACTAAATGATCGGCAGTGAGACTTAGAAATTTTCTATCCACCCTTAAAGTGCTACTACGATCAAAATTAAGCATTTTCTTTCTCGTTTTTTTTTTAGACAATTTCATTATTTGGGTAATGATAAATACAACACGCTAGAAATCTGACCCAGAAAGTACAAACACGGCAGAGAACCAGCCCGCGAAAATCTCGTAAAATCGCGTAAAATCCATCCGCCATTGATCAGCTTCGCAAACGCCGCGGCCCGCGATTTTTGCCATTAGCGGTCTGTTCGTGACGTCATCCAATCAAGTTGCCTTCGAGGGAAGTGTTGCAGTCGTATGGAAGAAACACAACAGCGCCGATGTTGGTGAACGTATTCCCGTTGTCTTTCGCCGTAAATGACCCAGAATTTAATTGAAATAAGAAGTATGTCGACCCTTTTTTCTGAGCTTTACTATGCACTAAAAAAGAAAAGAGCAGCGCGCTAGTGGAACCACGAGAAGCGACCAAAGGCAAAGATCAAAGATACGAATCTTCGCTCTATTAATTTCAGATGAAGATGACGGAAAACAGAAATTTTTAGAACACTTGAAACTCCAGGCATGTCCAGGGGTATGGTAGAAGTACGTGTAATGTAGGTTTTGCTAAATTCCTCGCTAAATTATTTGACTGTTGGTTTTTTGGCTCGGAGCACTTTTTCATTACGTGATCGATCAAATCAACGCAGTCAGTGCATGCATATGGCTGTCGTGTCAACAGCTGAATGTCATGTACCTTCTAACCCTCCCCTTACTTGTCCCTTGTGTGTACAGTTCGCAAGAAAATACATTATACTGATCAGCCAAATCATATGCCTTTGACCAGTACATTAGAAATTCAGACATAAACAACAATATTGTGTTTCAAAGCACAATATTTTTCAGCTCATAAGGGAAAAAAAATAATATATGCAACCAAGTAACTTATGACTGTGCAGTAACTTTGTAATGAGCACTGGAAAACTGTAGAAATTATTTACAATGCAGTTTTTAAATGTTGACATAATTTCATGTAAAATCATTCTTGCCCAATGATTTTTTTTATGACTTTTGTGTTGGACTTGCAGTACCCTTGCTCCCTCTAGCTGCTCCAGGAGTAGGTGAATTGTTGGGGCAACCTGATTAAAAATATATTTCCTCGAATAATAGCCAGGGGTGATTATTATTGTTTTTTCTCCAAAAGATATCCATGCCCAAATTCACATATTGTGCATATTCCAACCTGAATCTTACAAAAGTGAAAATAAATATTGTTTTACTTGAAAATTGAGTGTTAGTCATCACTACTTTCATAACAATGTGTCATAAAACAATTTTTAGCAACTAAAATACCTGATAGTTATTATCAGGTTAACACTGTTTTTGTGATATCCAAATGTTCTTGTTAAGTGACCCCTCAGAAACCCTTAAGGCTCAATCAGTTTCTTCGCTAACTCGAAGTGCTTGGGCCCTAATGGTACCCTAGAATATATACCAGTTTTTCTCCATATCAAATGTACTTGAACCTAATTTCAGACTTCTTGATAGCTCTTGCTGCTGATTAAGCTTTGTTTCCATGTTTTTAGGCTCCACTACCTGGGAAAATGAATCCCCTTCCCCCTACCCCCACCAAATGCATGGTCTTGAAGACAGGAATTGAGAGAAGGGAGGCAAATTGAGCCTATTGTGTCCTAATGATGCTGAGTAAATTAGAATGACTATAATTGGGGGGGGGGGGGGGGGAGGGGGGAACAACTACCTGTATATTAGCCTTGTTTTAATCAAGGGCAATTTTGTATTAACAGGGTTTTCTGCATATTTTTGTAAACAAAATTTGAGATATTTTCCATACTTTTTCCAAACCATGTTTTCATTTTACAGACTTGGCAGATTGAGGTCCAGTTCAGATGCCGTACTTCACATGAGCCATATCGAATTTGAATTTAGGCCAACCCAAATTAATTTAGACCGATTGAATTGATTCAGACTGCCGAGCTTAATTCAGCCAAACTTAATTTGTAGGGGGAAATTGCTGTTATATTGAAAATACAGTATAATAATTCATGCATTTGTTTCGGGCTCATGTGAAGTTTTGGCGTCTGAATCAAAGTCAGTCCACAGCCGTAATTCCCGGCTGAGCCAGGCGGGAAGAATGGCTGAGCCGATCCGAATTCAATCAGCCGTTCCGAATTGATACAGACACCGTACTTCACATGACCTTAATTCATCGAATTTGATTCGGCTCATGTGAAGTACGGCGTCTGAACTGGGCGCTAACACACGCAATCAAACGCCGAGAACAGGAATTCCAGCTACCTGACAAAGATTTCATTGAATAACAGAACTTGTTTGTACACAATGTAGCTTCGACAAATTTCCAGACAAACTTCATTTTGCCAAACTTTTTCCAGGTCTGTAAAGCTAGTCAGGAAATCCATACTTTTCTACATTTCTAGACTGTATGAACCCTGTTAATTTACAGTACAATAAAGTTTACATAACATAGCATCAAAGATACAAATTCAATTCAAAAATGGATGATATCAAAACCAAGGAAATATGGCACCTTGAGCTAATTGACACTGAAGACACAACTAGCTTTAGGCTTTTATTTTATTTAAGTTAAATATAGGAAACAAATTGTTATAAATTTTGTTTGATCTCCCAGTATTACCTTGGCACTAGTTCGTTGGAAGTAACTATTAAAATCCAAGTATCCAAACAAGCAGCACATGACAACACTTTATACCATGTGTATAATTACAGTTCAGACAAAGTAAACAAGCGAAGCTTTGAAATATTTAGTCCATCCATTCTGAGGAGTTTCATTCAGCTGACAAAAACAACCTCCCGTAGTCCCGTAAGCACATACCCAACAGCCCGCCCCGTAGTTAAATTGCTGATCAATAAGTCACAACATCAGAAGATATCATCCGTAATAAGCTTCTCTTCGTCTTCGATTTGAGCAGCGGATGAGGCTCTTTAAACCAGCACTGAGTAAGAGAGTTGTGCGAAGAAATTCTGGCTTTTGAGACTCCTGCTGCTAGCATAGTCGACACAATACGTTGGCGTATCTTCTTGTGTGAAGAAAAAGCGTTCTACGTTTATAGAAAGCTCTAGAACCTCGTCGATATACAATACAACATGAAATCAGCCTTCGCGCACACAGAAGAAGCCATATTTGTTTCGAATTGGTTGATTGGATGACGTCTTTGTCCTCTCGTCCCAATCCTTATTTACGCGCTCGGACATTTTTGAATCCAGCAATGGCGGCAAGTCGAAGTTGGAAAGTAGAGTTAAAATAATCGGACTTCCCGTGAGAATTTTTACTTGATATTTGGCACATTTACTATTTGGTGGTTAAAGTTTCGAAATCCGAAGAGAACAGGAGAAGTGTATTTTTGATCGTAGTAGCACTTTAAGGCGGGACTTAACCTAAATTTC